>CCAG010012022.1:0-10522 GCA_001077435.1 Glossina morsitans morsitans
ACATTATTTTGTAGAATTTTTAATGTGTTACCAAGAGCAACGAAATACATAGATGTTCCAACATTTTGTTCAAAATTGAGGTTAGGATATTCTTAAGGAGTTTTTGTTATCTGTTATAAATGACTATAAGTAACGCCGTTAATTGCCAGCTATTTGTAAGCTTGCTCTTTCATTCTCATTCCTTATTCGGCACGGTTTTTTTTAATAGTTTCTTGATAACGTTGCACGTGAGTCACGTTCTTTTAAACATTTGCAAGTAGAAATATATATATAATTCTGTGTTTTTAAGTGAAAGCGTAGGTAGAAAATATGATTCGTTTTCCTAGGAATCTCCTAACCTCAATTTTCAGCAATTTGTTGGAACATCTATGTAATTCGTTGCGTCTGGTATTATCACTATTAAGTTTCGAAATGTATATGTAAGGTTCTGGTAAAAGTTTAATTAGCAAAAACTTCGTTAGGGAATTTAGATGGAAATTTATATTAAATACGAAAAGAATAAAAAAAGAGATTGATTTTTGTGACTTTAAAATCTTTTTACAGAGTAAGCAAAAGTGGTTTGTAATGAGAAAGACTGGCATACACAAAAGTTTCCCAGTAATTATTGGAGACTTTGTGTGGGCCCGGTTCGAATCCAAATCCCGTTATAAGCAAAGCTATATTATATACCAATTTAGGCTTAGGTTCGCTTGTTAATACGTTAAACTTAAAAATATTATTACGGAAATCCCAAATCTAGCTCATGACAGCTAAGTAATTTTCCCAAATAATAAAGCTCCTTAAAGAGGGAAACAGCAAATGCGAATTCGCGACGCGTCATGCAGCTGCCGGCCGATGAAAGCGATTAGCGGAAAAGCAGACAGAGATTAAAAATAAAACCATGAATATTGCGTATAATAAAATGCTTGTAAAAATGTATATAAGTAGAATATCTGCGGAAGGCAGAGTTAGTAAAAAAGGAATAGTTGTGTTGAGCAGTCAAAAAGTATCGCTAAAAAATAAATTGTAAATAATGCTACATTTAGGAATATAATAGAACTTTGAAGTGCATTTTCTTTTCAATGTCCATGATCTAGTTATACGGACCGTATCGAGGAGCGGAAATTTGTAACAATATTGTGCACGGTTTATTCAACCTTTGCTCTTTGCTAGTAACAAATTACACAATTAAGTACATAACTTCTTTATTTTAAAAGAATGTGCGTTAAATTCATCAGACCTTAAAATTAATGCCTTGCATAAAAAACAGAACATTCATTTAGTTTTCCTTAAGCCCGGACTATCAACTCTATATAATTTTTTCTTATTATATTAGAGGAACTGAAAAACGACGCAAAAGGGTTGTATTTCTCGAAATGCACTGTAGAGAGGATAAGTAGGACGGCAGTGTGAGGGATATTAACACAAACGTTGTCCAACAATTTCATGGCAGAAATTTCGACCTTCGCTAATTTTACCATAAATACAATGCCCAATATTTCCCTACTGTTCTGAAGCGACGGTAAATCAATTAGAGTCGAAATATACTCGTACGGGGCTAACGACACCAGCGGGTCCGAAGCCAAACCGCGCAAGGCAAACAGTAGAAGCCGTTGGACGGATTTCATAAGATTTACATAGTATCAATAGCTTTGTGCCCACACTACAACTGAACAGTCTATGATTGGTGTAACCAATGTGGATGTATGTAAGGTCTTCGCAATATAAGCATCGTTGAACTCTGGCCACCGTCGTTTAACAAAATCCAGAAGAGACGCAGCTTTATTAACACATCAATATGAATGTCAAACATGAGTTTAGAGTCAAGGATGATTTCTAAGTCAATTAAGGTCTATACACGCTGCAGATCATTAATTCAATAGAAAGTCGACAGCAAGCTTACCTACGGCAACGATAATTGCTTACATTTTTTACTGAAAAGGTGAACAAATTATTTAGATTCCTCGCGAGATAATGCATATCAGTAAGCGCATCGGAAGAACAGTACATCTTTACATTTTCTGCAAACATAAAAAAAACCAGAATTCTGAATACAAATAAGAAGATCATTTACAGATGGATTCAAAGCAATAACGCCAAAGTGACTGCCCTGAGAACGCCAAAAAAAACCGACGTAAGACGAGAAAGACGAGAATTAAGGTTCTTTAATTCTTCTTCGCGGGCGACCGTTCCCATAACTTCGACACCATTGATCCATATTATTAGCTAAGCTAAAAGACTAACTTAACGCTGGATGATCTACCTTGTGGAATGCTTTCGAAACATCACTGCAAATGACTTCATTCTGCCTGGACTCCTCAAAGACTTGGAAGGCATCACCAGTATATACAAACTAGCTGGTAGCTTAAACAAACCGACGTTGGGAAGGAGAGATTGTCAATTTAATCCCCGACGTAAATTTTTTGTAACTAAGGGTTCAAACAGCTTTGGCAACGCGAAAGATTCTCAATTCCTTTGTAATCTTCAATAATATTTCTAGACCCACTCTTAATTTAGTGGAATAACATGACCAGACCCCCATGTGGACTGAAAGTAGCCAGTCCTCGAAAAACTATTAAGAGTTAATGGAACATAGAATAAGTCACCACTTCGTTCCAGTACTTAGAACGTAATGGTATCTGGTCCACGGACAAAACATCTCAAGAGTAGACAGCGACTCAAACGGATCATTTTCGGAAACAGAAACTGTTAAAAAATTATTGAGTTCACTAATAGCATACGAGTATGTTTCAGGCGAGCAAATCAAAGATGAATAAGATTTCTCGCCACTTTACCATTCATGCCTATAAATTTACAAAGTCGCTTTAGATCCGGAGCGAATTTAGATCCCCTACAACGTATGTTATTCGAGTAACTAATCTTGTTCCAGGCGTTAAAGCCACGCCTTGCTTTAGAATAGAAGAGGTAGTCAACGAGTATTCCTACATTCTGTTTCGAATTGACCACAGCTGCTTGTTAAACAACACAGCACATTTTACATGATGGAGTACACAAAAAAAATACATATAACAGATACCGAAGTATCAACATCTTCATAATCAAGTTTCCGAACAACTTTAGATAGTATATCTCTTAAGATGTCAAAACTAGTTTTGCTACACATAAAAGAACTTTCATTAGCGATCCTGTGACATGATCATTCACAAACTTACCATTCAACTTTATGAACAACGCAGGATGATAGACATCTTCAGGTAAAACGTATAGAAGACACCGATATTTGTGTCGTTTAGGAACAGTAAGTCAACAAGTCACTCCTTCACATTGTAAATCTGATTACACTGGAATCAACCAAATTAATGAATTCTATCGAAGAGTTCATCGTACGCCTAAGTCGGCAATACTAAAGTAAAATAACTAAGATTCTCATTGAAAAACAGTGCAACGTCAAGCACCTTAAAATCACATAACACTAGGATCAAATCCGTGGGTTTCATGAAGGTAAAAAACATAACGAGTATATATTGTGACGGGGGAGGAATATAGGAGTACGTGATGCACAGGTACATCGAATGGAGTTTGGCTGTTACAGCCGTAGTTATCCGTTATGTTTTTTCTACCATTGTTCTTTTCTCTGATTATTCTACAATTTCCCGTTTCTTCTCATGAATATCTTAAGTAATTTTGGCATTTATTTAGGACCTATATTTAGGTTATTCCATGTTTAAAACACATTACAATTTGGCTGGTGGCAACAAAGTTTCTTTCTTTCCTATTTCTTCCAATTTAGTTGTTAGATGGTTAACATCGCCATTTTCATAATTGTCACCAAAAAGAGTATTCAATTATTTAGTAACTTAATGTAATGATCGCACTGTCAAAATGAATTCTTTTTCCTTTCCTCTTACTTTACAAATGGAAGGAACAACAACCACCATTTTTCGTATTTCGCAACGTCATATCCAAAAACAACAACACTCTCTGGCAACCACATGTGTCGTTAAATATCATCGCAAAATGTGTTATTCTTATATCACGAGCATTATCTATGTTGTATTACATTTATTCCGTTGTTTTTGATATAAAAATTATACTGAATTTGGTTCACATACAACTTCGGGGCAGTTTTCCACATAAAAATTTAAAAATTATACTGAATTTGGTTCAAATACAACTTCGGGGCAGTTTTTCATATAAAAATTATACTGAATTTGGTTCAAATACAACTTCGGGGCAGTTTTCCATATAAAAATTTAAAAATTATACTGGATTTGGTCCAAATACAACTTCGGGGTAGTTTTTTATACAAAATTATACTCAGTTTGGTTCAAATACAACTTCGGGACAGTTTTTTATATAAAAATTATACTGAGTTTGGCTCAAATACAACTTCGGGGCAGTTATTCATATAAAAGTTGTACTGAATTCGGTTCAAATACAACTTCGGGGCAGTTTGTGAGGAACGATTTTAAAATGTGTCAATCAAATTGCTCACCGGCACTCAGCGTCTATGTTCATATCTCCTGTATCTTTCCTTTTCTCTTCAAATTATCTGCGGTATCAAGTGTTCTCTCGCTTAATATTTTTTTTCTTATAAAAAAACAACCGCTCAAAATCATAGCTAAGCGGAAAAACTCTGCTTTTCACCAATCCAGAAACAATAACAAAAAAAACTTTTTTTTTGTGGACCAGCAACTTCATTCTTCAAGACCACTAAGAGTCGCCATTGAATTTAACAAACCGCTACAGGGTGACAAATATAACAAAAGTTACAGTTGTTTTGTGTTGCGTCAATAACCAATGTTCAATTTCATAAAAATATTGTGTAAAGCAGTTGAAAATTTTCAAAAGTTTAACATTTTAAAAGGCCTTGAGCCCTTGAAAGCGTTCCTATGAAATGTAAAGCACTGCGGCTTCAAAGGATAGCCTGATCAATCTGCATGATTACATTATAAATGTTATATACCTTTAGATTTCTAAAATACCAAACATATATGTATGTATTAACTACACAATTTCCAACGATTTTAAAATGTGGGGGAAAATGGCGGAATTCATCATAATATGTTGTCGTATTAGAAGACGATCAATTCTGGCCGGTTTGTTGAATCGCTTGTGGTAATCTAATTAGTTGCTGAGAGTAGAGATAAGAATCAACCGTCTGACGAACGGATAGAAGCTCATAACACACGATCTCCTTCCAATTTCATCCGACGCAACGTTAAAGTCATTTATGGTGGTTCGCCTTTCTTTTGGTTCAGAAATGTGTCGATTGCGTTGCATCTTAGCACCAATTCGTTAATAGACATTCTGTCAATCAAATTGCTCACCGGCACTCAGCGTCTACTTTTTTTTATGTATGCGGCAAAAAGCAAAGTGTTTAAAATTGTTTTGTGATCGATATTTAGCTATGTTATGGCTGGTTATTTATCTATTTTCTTGGGTTTCGATCGGAACGAGATACATCTTTGACATCAAATCTGGAAGAATTGAAGCCAGCAAACCATCTATTTGCTGTTGTATTCGATAAATTATTTTGGCCGCAAGCATCATAAATTTTTTTTGTTACCTACACAGCGCGTAGCAAAACAGCAATATATGACAACATTTTTCAGAAAAACAAACTACAAAACTATTTTAATGAAAATTGCTGGTTGAAATATCACTTTTCACACGCGCATCACCATGATTTAAAATTTCCTACTTTTGTTTAATTTTTATAATCAATTTTTCGATATTGCCCAAGTATCGAATATATATTACCGGCAAGGGAAACCGGAATGAAATATATCAATATTATGAAATAATCGCAAAATAAGTCTTGCGTCACATCCCACACTTCAGAAGTCGTGGAAGAGGAGGGGACAACCGACTGAGATGGCCAACGAAACTGAGATGGCCAACAGAGCCGTGATAACTTAAATTGAAATTGTGAGAAAGCAACACTTGCTTATCATCTTCAACTGCTGACTCGCTGACAGGACAACACTGTTCTTTCTGTTCTCAAAACACATCAATGTGCATCATATCTTTATCTGCTCTTTATATATATATGTACGTACATTCCATTCACATTGTATATTTCCTTACACTTGAACCTGCATATATTCGTATTGTAAAATAAGGTATGTTCTATTTATAGTTCTTTTTATATTCACATCATCTCATGACATACTTAGACTTGCGCTATCTTACATTCATGCAGCATTCTTTTGGCTTTGACTTACCATCACAAACTTCCACTTTTCTTTAAGTTTTAAGTCCAACAAAAAAAAACTCTTTACTTACATATCCTTACGCTCTATTCCAGTTACAGACTAATCTCTAAACTATATTCAGAGCTATACAAAAGGGTTTCATTTTCACGATACTATTAAGTTACTCTTTGATGCACTCTCTAGTTAATTAAAACTCCCCACTCCTCTAAGTTACTCTCTAAGCATTAGCACGCAGGTGGTATATTACTCTTTAGTCATATAAGCAAGCACACCTCGTGGTGAAAGCTGTTTGCCAACATGATGGTGGGTCACCCAAAGGCTATAAAATCGAAGCGCAAACAAAAATTGACTTTCCAGTTGCTCGACAGCAGCCAAAACCTACAGGTAGACCGTCCAATGCCTGTGCGTCCGAAACAGAGTCCTCAACATGGCCTTATTGACTCTCAACCCGTATACATCCGAGGTTTGTAGCTACCCAATGATTAGCATCCATCCGGAAAGGGCGCCTTAACTAACAGAGCACTCTTGCATCATTCCTTATATTAGACCCGGAACGGCACTCTAGAGAACCCTAGCCCTATAGAAACTTACCTAGCTGCCTGTGGAACCCACCAATATAAAAATTACAGATCAACTGCAATAATTTATTCGAGAGTTAATAATCGAGTTCGATTACGCGCGAATCCCTTTTCTAGCTCCAGTTATACACTATCGAATATACACCGATCAAAATACATAAAACTACATACGAGAAAACAAAAACACGAAGGTCCTGTTAATTTTAATAACAAATTTCTTGTAACGATCCGATGGACAATCCTCACTCGTTCCAACCTTAATGTCACTTCCTAACGCACATAGACGTTCCGGCTTTTAACTTTTTACCGCAGTTTCTCAAAGAAAAGGGATTTTGGATCTTCACAAATTGTCTACTTTTGCAAGTGTCACACAACAGCTACCTTTTTGTTTTCGAGGCCGAAGATTCTACCGATCAAAAAGTTACAATATATTATATTCTAAGCCATTACGTGAAACGGGCACTGATTATATTATAACAATTGAAACACACATGCCATTAAATCCCTTTCACAAATGCTCAATAAAAAGGCATTTGGTTCGTTTTTCATAAGCCATAATAAAAAAAATAAAAAAAAATTAATGATGCGCTTCCTTCTTTCACTTAACAATCTCTGTACGCCTGTGTCTTATAAAAGAGCAACGAACGAGTAAAAATCATTTCTTTTTATTAATGTTAATGTTACGTGGTTTTTTATCAAAACATCACTTTTAACCATTCATTCATTCAACACATTTCCCTATTGCGATAAGCAAGGAAAAAAATTTAAAAAAAAATGTATATATAAGCGCGTATATATATATATATATAAATATATGATAGGCAAGGAATCAGAAAATAAAAAGGGAAATGCAAACCACGCAATGATTGTATGAAAGATTTAACTTGGCTTAGTTAAGGATTTAGTTAACTTTTCCTTCCATTCCCTGCTCACAAGTGTAGGTATGTATGTATAAATGTTAAACTTCATAAAAATTCTATTAAAATTACAATTTACTACCACTTCTTTTTCTGCAATGAATTCCCCAAGCACGCAGAACAACACTGTCACTACCATTCGTTCGCTTGGTTGAGTTGCGTTGATTGGTTACTTGGTTGTTTCCTTCTCTCGGAGGGTGATATATAAAATATGATATATTTAACGCAACATAAAAATAAAACGTTAAGTAATCGTAGTGTATAAGATATTATAGCAGACGGTTATCCCTCGTCCCCTACACTGTTTACAAAATCAAAGCACACGTAATAGAAGTATTATATTAAAATTTGCTGAATAAACTCAACTGAGCCTCTCTTTAAATCTGCCATGACCGAAACAACCTCATCAATGGCTTTGAACCGACGACTTATGTCGTTCCGCCACAAATGTTAACTGAAATTACATAAATATTCTTGGAGAAAAAACATGATTTCGTTTCGTCGATTGTACACCTATCGATATAATTAATTGTATGTCCTAATGAGCGCACATATATAGATATATAGATATAGGCGGGCGTGTATAACTTTCTTCTTAACGGTCACAAACATCGCTAAAGAATGGAATTACATTAAATAGACGTTAAAGTTGATCCACCTATATAGTAAAGATCCACCTATATAGTCATCCATCTACTTACGTCTAACTATTGAATCAGCTCCGATCAGATTATTCTACACACTCCGCCCGTGATCAATCAACATTTTTGCTCATTAATGATGGTCATTTAAGATTCGCCTATAGGGAATTGTAATTTTTTTTTCCCGGTTTCATAGAAACTCAAGCGGCAAAGAAAACCATAAAAGAGAGAAAATCTTGTTGTTTTATGCTTTTTTTATTCCGAAAAGTTTAATTGAAAATTTACTTACAGCAACAATCACAGCATTAGAGGCAAATATATTTGAGATTTACTGACAAACAATGCTAAATGTTCAGCAGTTTATCAAAATCTCCTGTCATACGAAGCATTCTGTCTCTGTTAAATATCTTTAGTTTCTTTTTTTCAACATTGCAAAGTTTCAATCTTTTTTTTCGCAAATCGATGTTGAAAAGTTTTCAAATTATTTCTGACAGACAGAAATTGCATCAGTTTTTTACAGATCCTTTCTTTGCCTTGAAATATGTTTTCACTTAAAGGTGGCAGTGGTGGCCGATAATGGCTAATGGGGTTTTTGTTCATTAACCTGTTCGCTTGCACGTTTCGTTCAGACAAACTTTCGACAGCTATTTCCGTTAAACATTTGGCAGCTACACAAGTAATTAGTTTGAACTAATTAAAAATAACACTGTTTTGCCGACAGTCGCGCGCACACTCATTCATAAAATGAAAGCCTTCGGAAAACACATTTCTTGAACAATAGGAAAAAAAATTATCGAAACACTTTTTTATTTTATACGTAAACGTAAGAACTTTTCAATTGATTTTCTTTCCAAAACCGCAGACACAAAGTATTTATGTTTCGTGAATATTAACTTTGCTCTCTCTTTCATTTTCCTTTCGTAATTAGTATATATATTATTTCAATAGTTGTGTACGTGAAGACAGTAGTTGAAGTTACTTAGTTGTAAGCAGGTAGGTCTTCAGAGAAATTTTGTCATTGCCTCACAAATGGCATTTATCCAATGAATTAGTAAGGCAGAGTGTGGACGACAAAAGGTAGTTCACGTTGAGAGAAGTAAGTCGTGTTACTACAGCATGATTGTGCATGAACATTTGAATGTTCATGCACGTTGAACGGCGCGTTCTCAACCCGAAGTTGATAAATTTTCACTTCTGCTCATAACTAACAAAATAAAAATTTAACCTCAGCTAACCAATAGGAAACGGAAAATTTGTCAGCTCAAAGGAACTATCAACACTCGCTTGAGGGTTTATCTTTCGCGATTACCACTGCACTCTGCCATATCTCTACTCACTTACGGCACCAATAGCTTTCTTTCAATCAACAAATAAACATAATTTTTTTTTTATTATTTTTAACTAAAATTCTTATTTTATAGAAAACTACCAAAAAAAAATATACATTTAAGCCCTGCTTTAAATATTCGTAAAATGTATAGCCTTTATGCAGAGAAATGTGAAGAAAATAACCAACCATTTGTTAACGAGTGGGCCTGCAGGAAAGTGTTCAATACTGAATTTATTTACATTTCCATGCTCCTTAAAAACACACATGCCAAAAATGCTATTTACTTAAAGGGAGAAATCGAAGCATGCAGCAATGAGGAAGAGAAATTACATCTTAGACAAAGTCATGAGCTACGTTTGCAAAGTGCCGAACGAGCTAGGAATTGTCTTGCAGTGGGTCAGAAAAAAGCAAAAGAAAATGTCAGGGAATATTACGGTTTCTAACTTTATTTACACTCCCGTCTCCAAAACTTTCTGTTTCGTTAGCTTATTATAAGCGAAATATGTACGTATACAACTTGGGTTTCCCTAATTTCCATAATCACAATATTAAGGCGTAAGTGTGGGATGCAACCACAGCTGCAAGACGTGCATATGAAGGATGCAATTACTCAAAAACACGTACTAACTTCCTGTGATTCTTGTTCTGGCGAAAATCGTAACATTAAAGTAGCATTGACATAGACGAGAATCGCTCAGCCATCAAATAACTAAATTAAAACCATAGACCACAAATTTTTGGTATCTGGGCATTTCTTTCTACCGAATGAGCCCGAGTTTGGGTTGATGCAAATGAAAATGGAGAAAGCAAATTACATCTACAATCCCAAGCGTTATTATGAATTGATAGAAAAGTGTAGAAGAAGAAATACATTTTCGGTAAAACGAATATCGCAGCC